>MU740092.1:249053-281850 GCA_026770625.1 Nicotiana glauca
TTTTATTATATATATATATATATATATATATATATATATATATATATATATATATATTGAACTTCATAGGTTGGTTTGGTAGTCTTGTCTATCATCGTCACTACTTCGCGGAGGTTAGGCCAGGTACTTACCAGTATATGGGGTCGGTTGTGCTGATGCTATGCTCTGTGCATCGTTTTGCACAAATCACGAAGCCGGAGCAGCTTTTGGACAGCAGTAGGAATTTAGGGAGCTGACTTCTGTCCAGAGATCCCGAGGTAGCCTTTCTGGCATCCGCATGGCTCGGAGCTCTTCTATGTTTACTTTAGTTTGTTGTCCTTTGTACTGGAACAAACAAAATTATGCTTTTTTTCTTCAAACATTGTATTTAGCATTCTCTAGACGTTCGTGGGTTTGTGACTCTAGTTCCTGGGTATAGGATTTTGTTAAACTTCCGCATTTCTTTTAGTTAATTATATATTGAGACTTCCATTTTATCATATTATGTATTGTTCTTATTAAATAATCGAAAATTGCTAAAAGAAGTAAATAAACTTGTCTTGCCTAGCTCCTATTATTAGGCGCCATCACGACTCTCGAGGGTGGGAAATCTGGGTCGTGACACAAGTCGAGTGTGGTTTAGGAATAGAAGCTTGCATACAATACTTCTATATTGATCAGGGGAAATAAAGAGATCACCAACATCTGCATGTAGCTTACAATTAAGTTCTAACGGACAGACAACAGGTGAAACGTCAATACAATCAAACTATTGAAGTAAATCAGAGACAAACTTTTTTAGGTTGAGAAGAACCCCACCAGGAATAACATAAACCTCAATACCCAAAAAATAATGCAAAGAGCCCAAGTCCTTGATCTTAAACTCAGCATCTAGGAAATGCTTTAAGGCAAAAATTTCAGCAGCAACATCCCTAGTAATGATGATGTCATCTGCATAAACTGCTAAAAGAACTAACTTGCCAGGAGTGCCCTTGATGAAAAATGAATAGTCATTGAGAGAATGAGTATAACCCCAAAAATATAAGGCTTGAGAGAGCTTGGCATACCACTGTCTTGAAGCTTGTCTAAGGCCATAGAGGGACTTCCTCAATTTGCAAATAAGAGGGGCAGAACTGGAAGGAACAGAAATAGACAAACCCTGGGGTAACTTCATGTAGACTTCCTCATCTAAATCTCCATGAAGAAAAGCATTGTTGACATCCAACTGAGAAAGTGACCAATTATGTTTTATAGCTACAGCTATGCAACATTTAATAGTGGACATTTTTACCACAAGAGAAAAGGTTTCTGTGAAGTCAACACCTTCAACCTAAGTGTCCCCCCTAATAAAAAGTTTAGCTTTATATCTCTCCACACTCCCATCGGCCTTGTACTTAATCTTGTAGACCCAGTTACAACCTATAGGTTTTTTACCATAAGGTAAAGGCACAATATCCAAAGTGTGGTTAGCATCCAAAGAATCAAATTCCTTTCTCATGGCATCTTGCCAAGCTGAAATTGAAGCAACTTGATAATAACTAAAAGGTTTGGTTTCTATATGAGGCGAATAAGAAGAACCAAAAAAGGAAGGAAGTTGGCAAACATAATCCTTCAAATACGAACGAGTAGTATGTTGCATGGGAGACTTTCTAAGTACTGGAGGAGGAAAAGATGACTAACCATGCACATCCTGATGAGAAGAATGTAATAGAGAATGAATAGGAGAAGTAGCATCAGGTTCAGGTATAGAAACAGAAGAGCTGGGACATACAGGATGAGAAGAAGGAGCAGAGGAGGAAGAAGGTGTAGGATCCTGATAAATGGTAGAAGGATGAGGAGAACAAACTACAGCTATGCGACATTTATCGGTGGACATTTTTACCACAAGAGAAAAGGTTTCTGTGAAGTCAACACCTTCAACCTGAGTATCCCCCCTAATAACAAGTCTAGTTTTATATCTCTCCATACTCCCATCAGCCTTGTACGTAATCTTGTAGACCCACTTACAACCTATAGGTTTTTTACCATAAGGTAAAGGCACAATATCCAAAGTGTGGTTAGCATCCAAAGCATCAAATTCCTTTCTCATGGCATCTTGCCAAGCTGGAATTGAAGTAGCTTGATAAGAACTAAAAGGTTCAGTTACTATATGAGGCAAATAAGAAGAACCAGAAAAGGAAGGAAGTTGGCAAACATAATCCTTCAAATATAAACGAGTAGTATGTTGCTTGGAAGACTTTCTAAGTACTGGGGGTTGAAAACATGACTGTCCATGCACATCCTAATGAGAAGAATGTAATGGAGAATGAATAGGAGAAGTAGCATCAGGTTGAGGTATAGAAACAGAAGAGCTGGGACATATAGGATGAGAAGAAGGAGCATAGGAGGAAGAAGGTGTAGGATCCTGATAAATGGTAGAAGGATAAGGAGAACAAACTATAGGGAAAGGAATAGAAGAAATAGAAGTAGCAAAGGGAAGCAAGTTTCATAGAAAATCACATCCCAAGAGATGCAGGATTTCTTGGTAGTGCGATTGTACAATTTGTAACCCTTCTTTGCCAAAGGATAACCTAGAAAGACACATGGAATAGCCCTAGGTTGTAGTTTGTCTCTTTGAGGAATAGGAACAGTGGCATAAGCTAGACATCCAAAGGTTCTTAAGCGGGAATAAGTAGGAAGTTTTCCATACAAGACCTCATAGGGTGACTTATTTTTAAGAATTCTGGATGGTATTCTATTTAGCAAATATGTGGCGGTCAGAAGACAATCTTCCAAAAGGTGATAGGTAGATTGGATTGAAACAATAAGGCTCTACATGCTTCAAGAAGTGTTTTGTGTTCCTTTTCCACAACCCCATTTTGTTGTGGGGTATGTGGACAGGTAGTTCGGTGAATGATACCAAGCTGACTGAAAAAGAAGGAGCCAGCAGTACTGTTGCCTAGTTCTAATTCATTGTCACTTATAATGGTCTGTACATGTGTATTGAATTGAGTTTGGACCATGGCTGTAAAAGGCTTGATATAGAGAAAGCATTTCTCTTTGATCCCAATAGATGAGTCCAGGTGGCTCTTGAAAAATCATCAACACTGGTAAGGAAATACCTTAAACCAGATAAAGTAGGTGTGTGATATGGTCTCCATGTATCAACATGAATCAATTCAAAAGGTCTAGTTGTACTAATTGAACTATTAGGGAATGAGTCTAGTTTGTCCAGCCATAGGGCAAACAGAACAAGGAAGAAACTGTCTAGAAGAGATAGAAGGAGACAGAACATGAATATGTTTCATATTTGCAAAAGAAATATATGCCAATATTTGATGCAAAATCAAATTCATATCATTCATAGCAGCATTATTACTCAAAGAGAACAAAGGCTAGAGACATTTGTATGACTGGAAAGAGAAACAGATTTGTAAGAGTCTATTACAGAACATATAAAAATAGTGCTGCATGAATTTGAAGTTGGAGGAATAGAAGAATCTGGCGGCTGCACCCAAGTGAACTTGTCCAGGCCATGCTCCTCTTTGCCAAGATCCAGAGGCATCTTCAGAGAAGGGGCCTGTAACATGTGCAACAAAAAAGAAGTGCAGTAAATAAAACTATGCAATGTAGTTCTTTGATCAATTTGTAAACAAAGATTAGGTTGTGTTGAAAGGAAGGAACAAATAATACATTATGAAGGATGATGGATATAGTCAAAGAAAAAGAACCAGTCGAGGTCACTTTCACTTTATATCCATTAAAAAGAGTTACAAGGTAAGGAATGGTTAAGGGGGTAATGTCAAAAAGCAATTCTTTATTAGAAGTCATGTGATCAGAAGCACATGAATCTATTATCCAGGTAACTGAATGAATTTCAGTTAGCAAGCAAAGCTTAGAATTAGAAACTGGGTTTTCAGTTAATAAAGTACCAGCAAAATTAATAGAGCACATAAGATTGGCTTGAGACTTGGAAGCATCCACCATATGAGACTGTTGTAAGAGGTTGATCAATTGATCATATTGTTGCTTGCTCAGAACTGGGATTATGGATCCCTGACCATCAGTATTGGAAGAAGCAGTAGCAGGATTATCTCCCTCATCTAAAGACCCAACAGATTAAAGGACATTCCTCTCAGAGTTAGTATGAACTGCAATAAACATATGAGCTGTAGTTTTTTTGCCCTTGTTAGACTTTGGACTTTGGGGATACCTATGTAGTTTATAACACTTTTCAATGAGATGACCAGATTTCTTGCAGTACTTACAAAACAAAGGAGCTCTATTCTGATCAAAATTAACTCTTGGTGCATCTGGTTTGAGAGGAATGGGATTGGGACTATTACTGGGATTGAAACCAAAACCAAAAGTAGGCCTACTTTGTGTACTAACATTGAATGACATGGAGTCAGGGTTGAATTGAGAGTTGGACTGAACTTGCCTTTGTATTTCATCATTAAGAAGTATATTATAAGAACTGTCAAGTCTAGGATGAGGTTGCATCATGAAAAGATTACTCCTCACCCCCATATATGTCTCATTCAACCCCATGAGGAACTGAAATAGCTTATTCTCCTCATCTTCTTTCAAAATACCAGGCTTTGCAGCACAAAGCACCTTTGACCATGGTTAGTGCATATCACTCCAAATTTATCCAGTAACCTCTTCAATTTTTTGAAATATGAGGCTATATCTAAAGCACCTTGAAAAGTATAAGCAAGTTCTCTTTTTAACTCAAATATTTTTGTCCTATTTGCAGTCCCATACCTAGTTTGTAATTGAACCCAAATACTTTGAGCAATTTCAGAATATTGAACACTTTCATCTATCTTAGAGGATAAGGAGGCTGTCAGCCATGAAATTACCATATTGTTGCACCTATCCCATAATTTTTGTTCAGCCCCATCAGTAACAGGTCGAAAACATGTACCATCAACAAAAGCTATTTTGTTTTTAGCAGACAAAATGACTATTACACAATATCGATAGATTGACAAATACAGAGGATAAAGTAACAAGTGAAATTCCAACAAGAAAATTGCATGCAACAGTCTTAAAAGTCCATTCTTATCATGGTATCATAGCCAGACCCATAATAGATAACCCTAACTTCAATTGTTGAATCTTTACTTCAATTTCTAAGCAGCTTAATCTCTTCAAACTTCAACCAAAAATGATGGAAATAACCCTAACGTTGATCTCAAACTCCAAATCGACAAAAAATAATTCCTCTGAAAGAATAAAAATCCTCGAATTTCAAACTGTCGGAGATTGAAAACTCAACTAAAATCAAACGGGGCAGAATTGAAAGCTCAAAATGCACCAGAATCGGTGCTCTGATACCATAAAAACATTGTGATTTGAGTGAGAAATGTGGAATTTCGCTTAGGGTTTTAGAGAGAGAGATATGGTATCTTCATTATCTGTACAACAACAAAATGAAACAACCGACTTACAAGATCTGTTCTCCCAATATTTATATCTGGGCCTTTAGCTCTTTACAAAATTATCCTAACTACTTAAATGGCCCAAATAGCCAACTTGACAAATTTAAAAAAAGACACAATATAAAATGGCTAATACAATGCAAATGACTAACTATTTATGCTTAGGCTTATTAGCCAAATTCTACGCAAGCTCAACAGTGATCTTTTTATTTTGTTTTGGAGATTTTAGTTTACTAAAGAGAATCAACACATGAAATGGTTGCAATTTCGAACACCCTAGAGTACTCCATTTTTCTTTCCCGAGAAAAAAAATAAGATGGTTTTTTGGAAAAATATTTACAGCATCAAAAATGAAAAAACCCTAACTACCATATATTCCTTCCCATCTATACACACACACGCACCCCGATACATACACTTACACACAGAGAGAAAGAGTTAGAGATAGTATTCACGCGCACGATGAAGTAAGAAATAAAAAGAAGATTGTAAGAGAGAAACTTAAAGATTTGTTTATACCTATCGTCGTATATGCTGAATTAAAGACACTGAGTTATGTAGAAATGCTGTGGAAGCTGAAGAGAGTTAGTGAATGAGATCGTTAAGAAAATATGTATATACCGGGAGATATATTTTGTATTCTTGCACAAAAATGCAATGAAAAAATGAAGTGAGAAGTGTTGAGTTGTCCCACATCGGAGGGATTTGAGGTCCTTGGTCTCCTTATATGGCTCGGGCAATCCTCACCTCATAAGCTAGCTTTTGGGGTTGAATTAGGCCCAAAGTCCATTCTTATCATGGTATCATAGCCAGACCCATCCCAATTATTGTTACTGATGTTGGCCCCCATTTATGTTGTCCACGCTCCACAGGTCTGGGCGTGGGGGGGGTGTTGAGTTGTCCCACATCGGAGGGATTTGAGGTACTTAGTCTCCTTATATAGCTCGGGCAATCGTCAACTCATAAGCTAGCTTTTGGGGTTGAGTTATAAAACCACTGAGAGTTGGGAGCAGTAAAGAAATGAAGTTTTGCAGAGAAGAAGAGAGACGACAAAAGTTACTAATAACCTAACGGCGAGTGAGGTCTGGTCTTGGTCCCCGCTATATAGAAAGACCACGACGCCCTACATGAGTACATGATCTTTTCTTTGTTCCTTTTGTTTCAAACTATTCAAAACTAAAGCCGAATTCATATATTAGATAAAAATGTGTACTTAATTCTCCTAATAAAGCTATAACAAATTAACAATTACTCAGATTATAGCTTTATTAGGAGATAAGTATAGTTTTTAGAAAGAAAATAGTATTTGGAGATAAGTTAATTAAAAAGGATATTAAAAACTAAAAATTATATTTGGACATGCATTTACTTGAAAAAAAATCATGATTATGAGAAAAATTAAAGTTTTACTTGAAAAAGATATCTGCTCATTTTGATTTTTGTTTTGACTTGTTTACTGGCCTTGTGAGGTTTCCAAAAGGCTTTCATGTATAGTTTATGTTTAGAGAGTTACTGCAACAATATTTCTGTAATTAAATATGTTTAGTATGTCCCTATTTCGACTCTTTAGGATTATAGCTCGATTGTGGATAAAACAATTCTGGGACGCTAACTATTTTGGAACATTAACAATTGCTAAAATTTATTAAAATTTGACTATTTATACATGCGTGTAAACCTACTTGCACCTCCTATGAATTTGCGCAAGTCTATTTATGATAATTTACATAATGTCCGGATAAGAACTTTTGACCCCTTCCCACCTCTACCTATTTAAACGTTATTCCTATATAATGTCCTGATTGAACTTTACCTATGCTCCCATGGTTGCATATAAAAGGACCCGGGGCTACGGGTAAATAAGATTCAGGTATATAGCAGGGGTAAGGACAAATTAGATTCAGGTATATAGCCAATTGGATTGTGTGTACGGGTATAGAGCCAATTGGGTTGCCTCTACAAAGACAACAAATCCAAAACCAGAAGCATAGCCAGTGGTCTGGTCTTCCATGATCACTACTTCAAGGACATTACCAAAAGCTTTGAAAAATTCTCCATTTTTATCCAAAGAAATTGCTCCAACAAACTTTTGCCAGCCTGAATTTTCTCTGTGCAGATAATATTACCAATCATCCATCAAGAAAATGAAGGGAAACAAGATGTTTAATCGATTGAATTTAAAAATGACCATCCTCCAACTAAAATTCGAATCATTTCCTAGACCAAGTAAAAATGTTAGCGTATAATCAAAAAAAATTTAGAAATATGGATTTACGAGCTTAATTGCATAACTTCTACTTTTATAATGAACTTCACAACATAAAATCAATTGCCACAAAAATAAAATATTTCATTACTATAAGTTATCAAAATGCGATTAAATAAAAAAGAATTGCATCTCAAACAGAAACCGTATGAAAAATTATAATAAAAACACCAATGTTAGTGGATATTGAAAGAAAATTTTAAAATTTAAGAATAAGAACAGAAATCATCACCGGCAACTTTACGGAAAAATCACCTCGGTCCGTTGTGCATTCTGATCGACGGAAGCCTTCTCAGCCTTATAACTACCTTTGTTACTTCCTAGATTTCGTAAAAGTCAACACAATGTAATACTTCCCCTAATAAAGCTTGTTCCAGTTGTGAAAAGAGTCTAGGAAGAGAAATGGTTTATGGTCTGAAAATTCTTAGCTGGTGCCAATCTGAAAAGTCTTGGCCATTGCTGAAGAATAAAAAGTTAGATATGTGAAGAACATGAGAGATTTCATCCTTCGAATTTCTTCTCACTCGACATGAAATGGAAGGCTTAGAAAAGATATGAAATAGGATTTTATCTTGTGTTTTCTTAAGAAGTAATCTACACAAGAAATCATTGGGCTTCTTCAATAAGAGGACTGATGCCTTTTCGATGTAACGTTTGAATCTTCTTAGTGAGGCAAATAGGGAAAAAATAAATAAATCTCCCCCAATAAAGGAGATTAAAGATAAATAACATTCCTAGCTTCTTAAAGGAACCACATCAAAATTTTAGGTCCCTGCTTTATATAATATGTAGATAGATTATATTGGTGGTTGTACTTTCTGTTTAGCAGGTGGTGTAGTTCTAAAAACAGATTAAGCCATGAAAATATTTTTCAGATTTTCCGCCGACTCTGTGTGAATTTGTGCATATTTTACCCACTGATATTTGTGGGAATGTTCATATGTTTATTTTCGGTTTATGGACACCACCCATTGCTTTCATGGGTAAAAATAAAATCTAAATTATTTTTAATAATTCCCATAGATTCGGTGGGAAACTTAAGAAAATTAAATTATAATATTTTCTTGCTTTTTCCACGACATTCGTGGGAAATTACACTAGTGACCTCACCAAGTTCTCGTCAAACCCTCACTGGACTCCCTGGAAATTACCTACGAATGCCCTGGGAAACTATTTTTCCACCAACCATTTTCCCACTGAGGGTCTCCCCTAGGAATGTCGTGGGAATATTCAATTTTCACAGAGATTTCCCATCGATTCTTCCGTGAAAAAATTCTGTATTTCTAGTACTCGGAGATAGATAAACGTATGCCTAAAGCCAAGCCTGTTGTGCTCATGGTATTCTCTCACACTCAAAAAGTTCATATTCTCTTAGATATTTCTACACAACACTTCTTTGTCAATAGAGATGTTATCTTCAGAGAGGATGTATTTCCATTCAAGGACTATCTACATGTGTCTCCTCCTATATTCAAGCAACTTCTTTTACCTCCAAGTTATGAAGAGGTGTACACAGAAATCATTCCCTCACCACACAGCAATTCTTCTACTTCACCATCCAGTGATCATTTGTCACCTACCTTATCTGAAGGTAGACATAGCTCTTTGTCTACTGCTTCCGAGCCCTTTCCCACACAGTAAAGATATCTCAAAACCAAACATCCTCCACTATTGCTTAAGGACTCTGTCACTCGGCCTTCTAACACTGCTACTCCATATTCCATGGCTAACTATGTCTCCTGTGACGATCTTTCTCCTTCTTATCAGTCTTATATTATAGCCTTCTCCAGAATTGTGGATCCCTCCTCTTATGAAGAGGCTATTAAAGACCCAAGGTCGGTGGAAGCTATGAAATCAGAAATAGCGTCCTTGAAAGCTATTCACACTTGGGAAGTGGTCTCACTTCCTCCAAGCAAGATTCTTATTGGTTGCAAATGGATATTTAAAGTGAAATACAAATCTATAGGGGAGGTTGAAAGGTTTAAAGCCTGGTTGGTGGCCAAAGGGTTCAGCCATCAGGAACGTAATGATTATCAAGAAACTTTCAGTCTAGTTGTTAAGATGGTTACAGTTAGTACCGTACTTTCTATTGTAGCTTCAGAATATTGGCATATCCATCAAATGGATGTGTACAATACTTTCCTACAGGAAGATTTGCCTGATGAAATCTATGACTCTTCCTTAGGGATTTCAGAGTTAGGGGAGTGTAGGTTAGCCTGCAGACTCTTTAAATCCTCGTATGGTCTATAAACACTCACCCAAGCAATGGAATGCAAAGTTATTAGAGGCACTGATTAATTTTGGTTTCATACAAAGTCAACATGATCACTCTTTGTTTATACAAGGGACTGGGAGATGCATTGTGGTTATATTAGTGTATGTGGATGATATGCTCATCCCAGGACCTGATTTGAGGATAGTAGAAGAAACCAAAGCAACACTTCAGAAGACTTTTAAGATGAAGGACCTAGGGGAGTTGAAATACTTCCTTGGGATAGAATTTGCAAGATCAGCATAGAGTATTCTAATGCATCAATGAAAGTATGCATTAGAACTTGTTTCTGAACTTGCATTAGGTGCTGCAAAACCTGCTATTACACCTCTTGAAGTACATGTGAAACTCATTACTCAAGAGTATAATGAACACACATGTACAATCAATACCTTAAATAGATTATACATTATTACCAGATCTTACTAGCTATCAAAGGCTACTAGGCAAACTTCTATATCTGATAGTAACATGTGACGACCCGACCCATCGTCTCATGTCTTACTACTCTGTTTTCTCCGTTTATTACTTCTTAATTCTTCATTATCGGTATGTGGTGCATTAGAGTTGATTCGCATTGGTTTTGATAAGAAATGAGACACTTAGTCTCTTTGAGGAAGGCTTAAGTTGGAAAAGTCAACCGGATGTTGACTTATGAGTTATAGGGCTCGGATGTGATTTTTGGTGATTCAGTTAGCTTCGGGGGATGATTTGAGACTTAGAAGTGCGATCGAAATTGATTTTGGAGGTCCGGTGTAGAGTTAAGCTTGAATTGGCAAAGTTAATATTTTTGCGGATTCCGGTTGATAGGTGAGATTTTGATCCGAGGGTCGGAATAGAATTCTGAGAGTTTTTGTAGCTTTGATATGTGATTTGTGATGTGTGTGCAAAATTTCAGGTCATTCGGACGCCGTTTGCTTGGGTTTTTGATCGAATGTGTGTTTCGGAAGTTTTCAAAGAACTTAGGCTTGAATCCGATGATAATTGATGATTTTAGTGTTATTAGATGTGTTTTGATAACTGGAACAAGTTTGGATAATGTTTTAAGACATTTTGGTTCTTTTGGTTGAGGTCCCGGAGGCCTCGGGGTGATTTCGGGTGGTCAATCGGACCATCTTTGGACTTTAAAAGTAGCAGATTTTCAGTTGTTGGTGTTGCAGAGATTTGCCCTATGCGTTCGCATGGGTGATGTCGCGAACGCGCAGAGGAAATGTGAGGTTTTGGAAATCTGGTCTTCGCGTTCATGTGGCAGAGGTCCGCGTTCGCGTAGTTCTGAAAGGCGAAGCATCGCGATCGCGATGGTGTTCCCGCGATCACGTAGAAGGGAGTTAAGGCCTTGTGTAAATTGTTTATCGCGTTGGCATCAAAGGGCGCGCGTTCGCGTAGTTCGATCTTCTACAGGTTCGCGTTCGCATGCTAGGAGCCGCGTTTGCGAAGAGTTAAATTTTGGTCAACATTTCCTAGTCATCGCGAACGCAGGGGTGTTGACCGCGTTCGCGTAGGGTAAAACCTGGGCGTCAGAAAGGTTTTTAATTGATATTTCATCCGCGAGCCTATGCCATTTTTCCTCTATTGTTGAGCGATTTTGGAGCTTGGGAGAGCAAATTGAAGAGGGATTCAAGGAGGATTAATCGGAGGTAAGTCCCTTAGCCTAAATACACGAAATTATGTTAGATTTAACATGGAAATTGGTTGAAATTCGTCAAAAAAGGGTAAAACTAGGGCTTAAGTTTTTTATATTTCAAATTGGGATTTAATAGGTCATTTGAGCTCGGATTTGGGAGCTCTTGATATGTACGGACTCGTGGAAAGATGAGGAATCTGGTAATGTGAGTTTTGTAATTTTTTGAGAAGTGGACCCGGGGCTCGGGTTTTGCTAGTTTCGAGATTTCTGCTATATTTTGATTGTTTTCGATTGGGTGTTGTACCATTGGCATATTGTGATATATTCCCTCTGATTTTGGTTAGATTTGATGCGCATGGAGGCCGATTCGAGGGTCAAAGGCATCGCGAGCTAGAGATTTCACCAGTTCGAGGTGAGTAATACTTGTAATTGATATCCTGAGGGTTTGAAACCCCGAATTTGCACATCATAGTGCTGTATTGAGGTGACTTGCATGCCAGGGATGAGCGTTGGATAAAGCACCATTGGGGATTGTGACTTGGTTTGTCCTGGTTGTTGGTTTTACTACGTATTTGATGCTATCATGACTTGGGCTGATTGCCATGTTTTGGGCTTCGTGCCGATTATTTGAATCCTTCAGGGATTGATATCACTATTATTGCATTACATTAAATATTATCTGATCTCGGCCCAAGGTTTTAAATACTATATTGCAAACTCAGCCATCTTTCTAAGATTTGAAAACTTAATGATATTTTTACTGACGTTGGAGCTGAGAACTGCTATTTTACTATTGCCCGAGTGGCTTATGTGCATTCCTAGATTGAGCATAGTTCGGGTTGCTCACCACAGCAGTGGTGCATATGCATTTCTAGACTAAGGATAGATTAGGTTGCACGCCACAGTGGTGTGATATTGATATTGCGCTTGGGCTGTAGGAGCCCCTCCAGAGTTTGAACCCCCATAGTGAGCGCGGGTACCTAAATGGATCGGGCTGCGCGCCACAACGGTGATGTGCATTACATTGCATTCATGAATTGGTTCTTGTTGTACTACGTGGCATGACATTCAGCACTCTTATACCATTGGCATCCATGCTATTTCTTGCATTGTGTACCAGATACCCTGGTTTTATTTGTGAATAGAGTGCTGCGCCCGAGGGGCTGACTTGTGTGCGGACTTGCACTACCTGATATTGTATTCATATGCTTAACTGTTGGAAAAAGGATATTTTCAAAAGAGGTTTTTGACTGAGCTAGATATTTCTAAAGAATTTTCATGGTTTAATTTTTTTTTTCTCAAAAGGTTGTACTGTCCTATATAGCATGATAGTGTGTTCTTACGTGATTTCTTACCGCTCAACTATTAGTTGCTCTTATTACTCACTGAGTTGGAGTACTCACTTTACTTCATGCACCTCGCGTGCAGTTGCAGGTATTATTCACTCGGTAGCGGGTTATTAGCTGATTGAAGGTATACTATTGTAGCTGAGCAAGGTGACCGCCGGCGTTCGCGGCATCGGACTTTGTCCTTTGATTCCAGAATTTTACTTTGTATATTATTATTGACCCTGTAGTTATGTTTCGGTCTTCTGTAGATGCTCGTGACTTGTGACAGCCCGGTCGGGTTGTGTTGGTTTGTAGTTAACCACTTTTAATGCCATTAAGTTGTATTTTCTATTCACTTATGTTTAATAACTGTTAAAGGAACGAATTGGGTTAGTTGGCTGGCCTTATCTTCACGAGAGGCGCCATCACGACTAGTGTGGGTTTTGGGTCATGGAAAGTTGGTATCAAAGCCTAGGTTACTAGGTCTCACGAGTCATGAGCAAGTTTAGTAGAGTCTCACGGAGCGGTATGGGGACACCTGTATTTCTCCTCGGGAGGCTGCAGAACCTCTAGGAAAAAACATCCCATTCTTGGAATTCTTATCGTGCGTACTTTATTCAGCTTGAGATATAACTCTTGAAATTCCTTGCACACGTCTGTATGCTCACATGAGTGCTCCATATTATATGTGCCTTGATGGCTTATGATTCCCCGATCAAGGGGCGAGATGTGATCTTTGTGAGTATGTTGGCCAGTCTGGAGGACTTGAGGCTGGATCCTTGCCTATGGCTCGAGCACTGAGGTACTGATTGTATGAGCAAGTGCTTTGAACTTATATGTTCAGTATTGTCCTTATTAGCCGGAATGGCGGTTGGATATCCATGTGATGAATATGATAGTACCGTAAGATGTATCTATGTGACATTGGTAGTGACGAAGGAGTCTAGTGGATAATAGATAACTGATAAGTATTCGATTCCAACTGTGATCTATTGTGTGCCCCGAGTCATGGGCGCGTGAGGAATATTTTCGTATCTCCTGGTTGGAAAGTAAAGTGCAATACGTGTGGCGGTATGAGTTCAGAACTAGGAAGACTAAATTGGCTGTATTATGTGTATGACAGTGGGAGGTGTGCTGAAATACTAAATTGAGGCAAAGCAAGTGGGTTATCTCCGGCGGAGTGTTCTTGAGTGGTATGACCCATATGCGTACGTTAGAAGATCCCATGTGTAATTGAAAGGTACGTGTTGCAATTTGAGAATTTGGGTCGCTTAAGAGAGTGGACTCATCTGATGTGGGGATGAATGCGAGGTTTGCAGAAGATTTTAGTACCAGATGATCTGTGTTTTCATAGCTAGTAGATGATTCGAGTTTAATCTCACTATAATACTGTGGCATCATTAGAGTAAAAGTATTATGGGTTATTGAGTGTGTCCTAATAGATGGCTTCGAGCCAAGTTAGGGAGGTTGTTGTTGATTAGCTTATCGCACGGTTATGTGCTACGTTAGTTTCATTTCGGGGTTTGCTGGCGGATCAGTCCTGGTTGCAGAAATTGACCCGAGGACGGCATGAGTGAAGCAAAATTTTGACAAAGGTTACATGGTGGTTTCGTAGATGTGAGAAAATACTGAGATGTCTTGAGCTGTTGTTGATAAAGAATGCTCAGTGTATAGAAAAGGAAGGTGGTTGTTTGTATTGGTATGAGATCATATTCTGCGGTGTCACAGTGCTAATAAGGCACCAGTGGCTCTGCTCGTTAACTTAGGTAATATACAGTTGTATAAGAGTGAATAACTCTCGAGAATGGTTTTATTATGTCCAAGAATTTTTCATGTACTAATCAGGTGTCTTAAGGTTGTGTAGGTGGCTAGAGATTGTGTTTTCATTAGAAAAGATCAAGACTTGTGGTATTTTATGTTAATTATGGGATTCTATGTATCAGTATCTGGAATGTGGTATTTCTGCGAACATTTGAGAGCGTATTCAGTGGCTTATGGGTCTTAAACAGTATGGTCTTATGCTTGGGTCTCGTGTGGTGAGCCTGGGTAGGGGCTTTGTGGTGCTACAACAAGAGGGAATATCAAGTTGATGATAAATCAGGAGAGAAATTTGATGGACGGAATAGCTTGATAATAGACCGAATCGATATGGTAAGGATATGATTAATTCTTTGTATGTGTTCGAGGTAATGAGCCCTTGCGGGTATTGTGCGGCGGAGCTTTTGAGTTTGGAAAGCTTGCTTAGCTTGGTTTGGATAGAAGGATTCAATCCTATCAGTTTAACTTGTACAAATGGATTGGATAGAAGTGTTCCTATTGAGTTTTACCGTGGTTCGGAGATGAGTATATTTTCTTTGGGCATGCGAAGCATGGAATGAGAAATGATGTCTCCTCGAGATAGGACTGATGGAGAGTTCTTAACTAGTAGTGTACGTAGATGTTTATGGTTAGGAATGGGGACCAAGTTCTCATGCTATACTAATGTGGTACGGTATGTGCGATGTGTTGTGGAGGATTGGGGTTTGTGTATAAGGTTATGGTTCAGTTCATAATGTAAAGTTATTAAATTCTTAAGCAGCACAGGCAAATCTAGGTGATTTAAGAATCTATCTTCAAATGATTAAGGAAAATGGTACTGCTATTCTAGTAATTTGACGGGGGTATATGCTCAGTAAAAGGGGAAGGTAATGTAAACTGATAATACTGCGGTGGTATTGCGGCATTTTCTTATTGGAACGACTGTTGATAATTGAGTCTGTTAATGGCAGGGAAATTGTAGAATATCTCTCGTGGAATGAATGGGTACTTGATGTGTGTTATGTATTCATACGGCATAATTTGGGGTTAGGTACAGTGATTCGTTTGCTATATGGAGTTGGAGACTGGGAGTTCTCAGGTAGAGTCTATGTAGTGGTTGTGGATCGTGTGTATCGGCACCGTTTAGCGGCTATTGGGATTTGGAGACCCCGAGTGGATCCTTATTTGCTTGGTATATTAGATTGTGAATATGATATTGGGGTGTGGACTGGTTGTCTCAGTGTTGGGTTATTCTAGACTATCATGCTATGAGCTATGTCGGAAAATGCCACAGGTTACATGGCGAGATGCATAAGATTATGTTCTAGAAAAGTGGTTATATTCCAAAGATCAGTGGACGGCTAGGAAGGATTGTTTTTCTTAATTGGGCCTTCGTGGCGGATGTCAGTACAGAGGTTTCTACCATTGATTCAGTTCCGGTATTGAGGGAGTTTTTGGATGCGTTTCTTGTGGCCGAGCATGTCGCCGGATGAGATTGTGAATTTTGGTATTTATTTGGTGCCGGGCACTATATCGTACGGCTTTGGCAGGAGTTATAGTAGTGGAAGGAGCAACTTCAGGCTCATTGGTATTGAGTTCGTTGGCAGGCCAATGTGGCTACGTATTTAGCTTGAGTTAGCTTGGTTAGTTCCGAGTTGTATTGTTGAGGGATAGGTTGATTTGATTGCTCTTGGACTTGATCTTGATCTGGGGAGAGCTATGAGTTGCTTTCTGCGCTGTGAGGCGGCATGATTTGTTGGATATGGGCACATATGGTGCGGTTCTATTGAGGATTCATAGAGAAAAATAGAGCGGGAAGAGTAATTGAGTGTTGCTTGGTAAATGGAGTTTTGGCTATGACCTACTGGGTTGCGTGTCGTATGTTGTTTGTTTCACCGTGGATGTAATGAATTTCTTTGGTTTCAGACATCAAAAAGTGTGCATGGCTGTTGATTTTGAGCATAGCGACTTGAGGTGCTTCTTGTGTAACAGTGTTTGGATAGGATCGCGTATTGTAGCGAGGTTACGTGGAGTTATGAACTTTTGGGATAGATTCAGGTGTTCTATTTCTATAGTGTGAGACGGGGTCTCAGCCTTGTGTTGTAATGGTATTGATGCGCTTGATGTACAGCTCTTCCGTTTGAGTCATTTGTTCCGATTTGAGTATGTTCATACTATTCCTTATTGGTGCGGGTATTATGCAAGTTGTGGCTTAGGCCTGTATTAAGGTGTCATATCACAGAGTGGTGTGTTGGATTCGAGGCGATCGTTGGAGCCATTAATGAATACGAGCAAATTTGATTTCAGCTTGTTAGAATGATAACATCAAGGTTTGGCCCAAAAATCTGCCGTGGTATCAGTCATATGGGAAGTGACATCATGAATGGTTGATCTGAGAAATGGTTGTGATCTAACACGTGTTTTGTTTATCGTTGGCAGTGTATAGAAGTGTTGGAATAACGTTTTAGCTAATAAGAGGTTTCTATCGGTATTTTGTTATTATGGGCAACTGCTGTGAATAGAGGATATCGTTTCGAGTGTTTGGGTTATTTAGTATGTCATATGATTTCACCTGAGGTGGCAGGTATGGGTTATTAAAGCTGGTTCAGAATTATTCTGAGTATATATGTGAGGTTCTGATCTTGTGTATGATTTCGGAAGTGCAATGTGGTTCTACGGTTGGTGGTTTAGAGGGACTGTGAAATTTCAGCTATATTGTGTTATCGGACCTATGTGAGATAGGGTGACGCGGGATCACCCCGGGTATATGCTTGGTAAGGTCCTTCAGCTATTGATTGGCTTCTAGTACAACTCTGGGTACGCTCGAGGACGAGCGTTTGTTTACGTTGGGGAGGATGTGACGACCCGACCCGTCATCTCATGTGTTACTGCTCCGTTTTCTCTGTTTATAGCTTCTTCATGCTTCGTTATCGGTATGTGGTGCGTTAGAGTTGATTCAGATTGGTTTTGATAAGAAATGAGACACTTAGTCTCTTTGAGGAAGGTTTAAGTTGGAAAAGTCAACCGGATGTTGACTTATTAGTTATAGGGCTCGGGTGTGATTTCCAGTGATTCGGTTAGCTTCAAGGGATTATTTGTTACTTAGGGGTGCAATCGAAATTGATTTTGGAGGTTCGGTGTAGAATTAAGCTTGAATTGGCGAAGTTAGTATTTTGGCGGATTCCGGTTGACAGGTGAGATTTTGATCCGAGGGTCAGAATGGAATTCCGAGAGTTTATGTAGATTCGATATGTGATTTGTGATGTGTGTGAAAAATTTTTGGTCATTCGGACGCCATTTGGTTGGGTTTTTTATCGAATGCGTGTTTCGGAAGTTTTTAAAGAACTTAGGCATAAATCCGATGAGAATTCATGACTTTAGTGTTGTTAGATGTGTTTTGATAATTGGAACAAGTTTGGATAATGTTTTAAGACATGTTGGTGCTTTTGGTTGAGGTCCCGGGGGCCTCGGGGTGATTTCAGGTGGTCAATCGGACCATTTCTGGACTTTAAAAATAGCAGATTTTTAGCTATTGGTGTTGCAGAGATTTGCCCTACGCGTTCGCGTGGGTGATGTCGCGAACGCGTAGAGGAAATGTGAGGTCTTGGAAATATGGTCTTCACTTTCTCATGGCAGAGGGCCGTGTTCGCGCAGTTTTGAAAGGCGAAGCATCGCGATCGCGATGGTGTTCCCGCGATCGCGTAGAAGGGAGATAAGGCCTGGTGTAAATTGTTCATTGCGTTGGCGTCAAAGGGCACACGTTCGCATAGTTAGAGCTTCTGCAGGTTCGCATTCGCGTGCTGGGAGCCGCATTCGCGAAGAGTTAAATTTTGGTCAACATATCCTTCTCATCGCAAACGCGGGGGTGTTGACCGCGTTCGCGTAGGGTAAAACCTGGGCGTCAGAAGGGTTTTTAATTGATATTTCATCTGCGAGCCTATGTCATTTTTCCTCCATTGTTCAGCGATTTTGGAGCTTGGGAGAGCAAATTGAGGAGGGATTCAAGGAGGATAGATCGGAGGTAAGTCCCTTAGCCTAAATACACGAGATTATGTTAGATTTAACATGGAAATTGTTTGAAATTCA
Source organism: Nicotiana glauca (assembly GCA_026770625.1). Classification (NCBI taxonomy): domain Eukaryota; kingdom Viridiplantae; phylum Streptophyta; class Magnoliopsida; order Solanales; family Solanaceae; genus Nicotiana; species Nicotiana glauca. Next base: position 267,832 of record MU740092.1, read on the forward strand.
CCAAAAAGGGGTAAAGCTAGGGCTTGAGTTTTTGATATTTCAAATTGGGATTTGATAGGTCATTTGAGCTCGGATTTGGGAGTTTTTGATATGTACGGACTCGTGGCAAGACAAAAAAACCAGTAATGTGAGTTTTTTAATTTTTCGAGAAGCAGGCCTGGGGCTCGGATTTTGCTAGTTTCGAGATTTTTGCTATATTTCAATTGTTTTCGATTGGGTGTTGTCCCATTAGCATATTATGATGTATTCGCTCTGATTTTGGTTAGATTTGACGCGCGTGGAGGCCGATTCAAGGGGAAAAGGCGTCGAGAGCTAGAGATTTTACTGGTTCGAGGTGAATAATACTTGTAAATGATATTCTGAAGGTTTGAAACCCCGGATTTGCACATCATAGTGTTGTATTGAGGTGACTTGCATGCCAGGTATGAGCGTGAGGTAGAGCACCATTGGGGATTGTGACTTTGTCTATCCCGGTTGTTGGTTTTACTACGTAATTGACTGAAACGTATTTGATGCTATCATGACTTGGGCTGATTGCCATGTTCTGGACTTCGTGCCGATTATATTAATCCTTCAAGGATTGATATAACTGTTTTTGCATTACATTGCATATTATCTGATCTCGGCCTAAGGTTTTAAATACTGTTTTGCAAACTCAGCCATCTTTCTAAGATTTGAAAACTTAAATGATATTTTTACTGACGTTGGAGCTGAGAACTGCTATTTTACTGTTGCCCAAGTGGCTTATGTGCATTCCTAGACTGAGCATAGTTCGGGATGCGCACCGCAGCAGTGTTCCATGTGCATTTCTAGACTGAGGATGGAACGTGCTACACACCGCAGCGGTGTGATATTGATATTGCATTTGGGCTATAGGAGCCCCTCCGGAGTCTGAACCCCCACAGTGAGCGCGGGTACCCAAATGGATCGGGCTGCTCGCCGCAGCGATCGTGTGCATTGCATTGCATTCATGCATTGGTTCTTGTTTGTACTACGTGGCATGACATTCAATACTCTCATATCATTGGCATCCATGCTATTTCTTGCATTGTGTACCAAATACCCTTGTGTTATTTGTTAATAGAGTGTTGTGCCCGAGGGGCTGACTTGTGTGCGGACTTGCACTACCTGATATCGTATTCATATGCTTAACTGTTGGAAAAAAGATATTGAAGGTATACTATTGTAGCTGAGCAAGGTGACCGCCGGCGTTTGCGGCACCGAACTTTGTCCTTTAGTTCCAAAATTTTACTTTGTATATTATTATTGACCCTGTAGTTGTGTTTCGGTCTTCTGTAGATGCTCGTGACTTGTGACACCCCGGTCGGGTTGTATTGGGTTGTAGTTAATCGCTTTTAATGCCACTAAGTTATATTTTCTATTCACTTATGTTTAATAACTGTTAAAGGAACAAATTGGGTTAGTTGGCTGGCCTTGTCTTTACGAGAGGCGTCATCATGACTAGTGTAGGTTTTGGGTCGTGACATAACAAGACCAAATATTGCATTTAGTGTTCAAATTCCCAGTCAGTTTATTCAAAAGCCTAAGAAATCTCATATGGAGGCAGCGCTCGGGGTGGTCAAGTATGTTAAGAATCACCTTGGGCAATGTGTGTTTCTGTCTAGTCAAAAGAGAAATATAATCTCAGCTTTCTGTGATGCTGATTGGGCAGCATGCCCATTGACTAGGAAGTATGAGTCTGGGTTTTTCATAAAGCATGGGAATTCACTGATATCATGGAAGTCAAAGAAGCAAAGCACTATTTCTAGAAGCTCTACAGAATCAGAGTACAGAAGTATTGCAACAGTGGCTAAACTAATATGAATATTTGGATTACTCAAGGACATTGGAGTGGTGTTTGAATTGCCAGCTACTATCTTCACTGACAATAAAGTAGCCATTTAAATGCCTGCCAACCCTGTCTTTAATGAAAGGACCAAACACATAGAGATTGATTTCCATTTATAACACAAAAAATTTAGCAGGGGCTAATCAAGACAGAGTATGTGGGAACCAAAGAACAACTGGCAGATGTGCTAACTAAAGGACTGCCTAGAGCTCAACATGAGTACATAGTGTCCAAGCTAGATTTACTTGATATTGTCATACCACCTAGCTTTAGGGAGAGTATAGAAATAGTAGGGGTAACAAAATAAAGAGTGGGGGATGCAGTTAGTTAGTTAGTGTACAAATATTGTATTAAGAACGAAAAAACCTTTTCAGGATAAGACTACGAACCCTAATGGAGCCAATGAGAAAGAAGACATCAGAGGAAGACCATCATCTCTATCCGGGTACGATCATAGCTTCATTCATTCGTTGAGCCTTGGGGATCACCATTAGCATTGAGGTCAATCACCGCACTACCTCTATCATACATACGACATTACACGAAGCGAGAGTACATGGTCAACACACACCTAAAGCACCTACGTAATAAAAAAATGAATTAATTAAATTGAAGTTCTTTCTTTGGCCTAATTATCGATTAGAAAATTTAGCTTGTATGAATCGTTATTGGTTTGATGCCACTAATGGTAGTCGTTTCTGTATCATAAGGATACATATGTATCCACGATTGAAAATAAATTAAGAGTACTATATACCCTGTCTCGTATAGAGTATCTGAAAGTAGACAAATATACACATGCTTTGTCTTACATCTCATCCGAATCTAATTCGAGTAGACGATACTAAATCAATAAGGTATCGATTAGATCTAGAAATGAATCAACATAATCTTCTTCATTTTAGGATTTTTGGTTTGAATTAATCGCTTTTGTGAATGAAAAAAAGTACCTACCATCTTTTTGGAGGCGTCTTCTTTGAACTCAAAAGAAATTTCACTTGAATTCTTAATCCTATCAACTAGACTCTTCTGAAATTGTATTAGAAATACTGTAGGGACCACTAGTCTGTTAGAGAGTTGTTAATTAATTGTACATATATAAATACCTTGTACTGTCACATTGAAGATATACGAAAGATATTTCTCTCCTTTTCTTCTTATCCAACTCATTCTCCCTCTAATCATGCTTCTTCCATTACTAGGGTACGTCACTCAAGATTTCTCTTAGATCTGACATTATGCCTCATATGTTCCGGCAAATTTACATTTGTGCTTCAGAGTGTTCTACTTCCAAAGGTTATGTTCTATTTCACAGTAAAAAGAATCAATAAAATTTCAGCTGCAAGATGAAGTAAGTTAGTAAAGCAAGATCATGAGCAGCATCCAATTTGAGGGTCGTTTTCTTGGGATAAAAATTTAGACCGCCTTATCCCTTGTTTGGAACTAATCCAAGTATAAGTTATCCCAAGATAAAAAAATTTATCGGGATAACTTATACTTGCCAGAGGGTGGAATAGCAATCCCAAGATAAGCTGGATAAATACAACATACCAAACAATCAATAAAAAAACAAATAGCAGGATAACTTATAATTTTGATATAACTAATTCCAGTATAACTTGTCTTCAAAACGACCCCGAAAAGAAAAGTAGCAACTTGAATCTGCCGAATTGAAAAGTAACGACCACGCAAGAGCAAACACTAAAGACTCTAACGCCTAAACTTGCATCAAATTTGCTGCATCAGGAAACAGAATTACATTAAATAGTCGTCCGCGAAAAATTACAGCCAAATAATGTATATATTTTGTATAAAGTGATGACTAGGAAAAGTAAATGTTTTTGGCCGAGCGGCCAAACGTGTAACTAAGCCCCTTTAGAGATAGGGGTGAGTAAATATCAGTCATGGGTTTCAGTTATTCAATGGTTAAAACCCCAAAAAAGGCTGATATATTGATTCAACCATTATACTAAAAACAAAAAGAGAAGTGCTTTGTTTAACACATTTCATAAAACATGTATCCCAATTGTTGTTGAATGATTGGACTCTTAAACAAATTTGGCTTGTCTTATATTTGAGGAAAGGGTCGTTATTTTATCTTGGGGTTCCAAGAAACGATTGGGCTCTTAAATAAATGACCCAAGAAACGTTTCAAACGACGGTTGCTTCTTGTTTAATACAGTTTTTCTGTATTTATTTATTGAATTAAATGTAAAGGAAAAAGGTAAAAATACGAAAAAAAATGAGATAAAAGATAAATGCAATAACTCAACATAGAGGGATGCCACATCGGCTTCTTATTGCCCAGATTTATTAATATATGTAGATGCATATCACAATTCTTGTTGAATGACAATTATATTATAATGCATGCTTAAATTGTTTTTTATTTTCACTTCAATTAAATCTCAAAAGAAAAAGTACATCACAAAATTAATATAGTTGGTCAAATTATTTTTAATTTGATCTGCATTTAATGTGGAATCATCCCCTCTACTTAATTAAGATCTTACCACATATATAGTGTCTCCTCTCCCCCTGGCTAAACACCTTGTCCATCTACACACCCCTCCTTTTCAGCCAGTTTATCCACAACTAAAGATGACAAACACAAAAATATTATGAAAATCGATCATGCAAATGGTCATAAAAACAATACTTATTTATTTGCAAACATAAATGCGGAAAGCTAGAGCTAACACAAACATAATCTTTCTTGAACGTATCTTCATTAAGGAAGAAACCTCTTAGACCATTATATTTATTTACTTTCAAATTTCCATAATGCTATTACTGGCTTTTGGTCAGATAGACTGATTGCACAGGTACCTGATAGCTCTTAAAAAGTTCAATAAACTTTCTACTGCAAATAACGGAATCTATTCAAGATAGTCTTTCCATTTCCTGAAAATCTCTGTGTGTAAATTTATCCGTCTCAAACTCCACTTCTACAACATGTGATAGATCCAGGAACCATTTAAAAGTTCTCCAATATTTCTTTTTTGCCTGCCGCCAATAAGGTAGAAAGCTTTTGCCTTGTTCAAGATCACTTGTGAGATTAATATCACCCATTAGTATCCAAGGGACGATGTATTTATGCAAATCCAAATTGTCTCCATAAAATTGAAAGCCATGTATCGAATCCCTGTACACGTCATAAAATTTGAATTTGACACTTGGATTAGTGACTAAATCAAATGTTTCACTTGGGCATAAATCTTCCTTGTTCCCACTTTGCAAACATTGGCCGATACATTTGAGACAAGGGCGGCTCTAGGGTAAGGCAAGTGAAGCCCTTGCCTTAGGCCCCCAAATAATTAAGGCCCCAAAAAGAAAAAAATATTATAATATAATATATACTCCATAATTTATATTTATATAATTATTAATAAAAGATTTCAAATTTTAATAATTTTAAACATTTGGTAGACATAAGATTGAATGAGTTAATTGGATTAATTTTTCTCACTAAACTAAATAATATATTTACGTTCTCTTCAATTTTATTTTTCTTTCTATATGTATAATCTTTTTTCATGGTTCTTACGATATTACTTTCTAATTTCAACTGCAATTCTCTAAATTAACTATTTTTTTTATCACATTTGATTGATCCACACACCAGAAAGCAAATTCTTTTATTTCTCATATTTTTAACTAAGAAATACTCAAGGCAAATGTCGCAAGGTTCAAAAAATGATGAATTATTGGCTCACTCTTCACCATTTTCACTTAAGGGAAGAATTCAATACCATATGATGCACGCCTAACTAATACATCATGAGTTGTGCTCTCACCACTATATCAAAGTCATGTAGTTTATTTTGCATCTCAAAACTATATGGATTTTATAAAAGACGTTTTATGGTCTTTTTAATATATTTTAGTTTAGGCTACCGGTTTTGTTGAGCCGCCCCTCATTGATAATCAACAATTATTTACAGACTATTGTCCAACTATAAATATACTGTTCAACCAGCTTCACTCACATTTAGTAACTAAAAGACAAACTCACTATCTTTAATGCTCTTGTCATTATTGTCTTATTTTAAGTGAGACTCTATAAAATTTATTGAAAATGTCAGCGGATAAGTGGCTCTAGTAGGATACTAGTAAAGCCTTGATTTAGGTCCTCCAAAAATTTAATAATGAATTTTATAATTTATTTTAAATTAGAAAATATTAATGTTTGGAGAAAAAATTAAAAAGTACAAAAAAATTGTAAAAAAAATTAAGAAGAAAAGTGTCTACTCCTAAACAGTAAAAATATTTTTGAAACTTTGAATTATAATACTTAATGTCAGACCTCCTTTTTTGCTTACTACACCCCGTTAAGGGTATAATAAAGGAGTTTTTCCAATTAAAGGACAATCAGAACGGGATTTATTATTAAAATTCAGAGTCACCACTTGGGATATTAATGGTGTCCCAAGTCACTAGTTGAATCCCGAACCGAAGAAATTATGACTCTGTTAACAGTCTGCGAACCAGAAATTCGAGTAAGGAATTCTGTTAATTCAGGAAAAAGTGTTAGGCATTCCTGAAATCTGTGGTTCTAGCACGGTCACTCAACTGTTGTATTTAATTTTATCTAATTTTAAAATATGTTCTATCTTATGTGACTTTTATTAATAACCCGCTTTTATTTTTTATAAGAATTGCAATGTCGTGAAAATATATCTCTAACCACGTCGCACCAGTGCACCCGTGATTATTAACATATTTTGACTTCATTAAGATTTGGATTTGGGTCACATATATGTGCACCCGTATTTAGGAAGGTAATTTTATTAAAATACGCGCCTAAAGCAACTACGCGTTATCAACTTTGCGGGAGGCCATGAAAATTAGCTAAATGGCACGTCTCGAATTCTAAATATTTTAATAAAACATCTATTGAGGGCACCGCGATTTATATTTTTTGTTCGCCGAAGCTCGTCTCATTTATTTTAAGGCCAAACTAAAAGCAACTACCATTATCTATTTAATTTTGTCTCCAAAAATGAAGGGAAAAATCCTAATTAGTTAAGGCTGTGATTTTCAAACCTGAGTTCAAACACCCAGAAATAGGTAAAGAGAAAATTGGCCTTGGGCCCAAATTACAAAACAGGCACGTTGTGAACTAAAGTTTTCACGGCCAAAGTCATCGGGCCTAAGATTGGCCCAAATTATTTGAAATACATGAGTTGCACTTGTATAAATCCAGGGATCGAACCCCATGCCATCAGTTTATTGAATTCAATTGACTATGTTATTTTCAAGCAAATGCACCCCAGTGGGGTATTCCAAACCCGTGACCCAATTTAGGTCATCATTTTGTCAAAATAGACCTAGGCTCTATTAATACACCCAGGCCCAAATGAAAACAGGTGGCCCAGTGGAAGTAGAGGGCGATTCAGGTAGCTGTGATGCCAAAGTCTGGGATCGAATCCCAGCAGGAACAATTACAATTCAATTGGCTATGAAGCTGTCACGATCCTAGTTCACCAATTGTGAACACGTCATGACGGCACCTAGTCTTCGCGACCAGGTAAGCCTAACACATTGCGGAAGTAATAACAATTGCAAAATTTATAATCAAAACTAAATAACATGAGTAATGTATACAGTTGCCGCCTTGCACATACAAATTAATACCAATTACTGAAGTAACCTCCAAGACCCGGAAACCCACGGGCAACACAGGCTATGAGAAATCTTACACCGCTCTAATCTCCAGAATAGTCTAATACAAAGAAGGATCGAAATAACATCGAATAATAATGGATAAAATGAGAAGGAGACTTTGCGGATCTGCGAACATAGCAGATGTATACCTCAAGTCCCCAATACGCTCCCTGATAGTTACTGATGGTACACCTGCTCGGAAGCACCTGGATCTGCACATGAAAAACATGCGCAGAAGAGGCGTGAGTACACCACAACGGTACTCAATAAGTGCCAAGACTAACCTCGGTTGGGTAGTGACGAGGAAAGGTCAGGGCCTTACTGAGACAGAAAACAATAAAATAGCAAGAGATTAACAGTATCGAAGTCTAATGAAAACTAATGAACACAGCCATGTGATAAGACAGATCAATCAAATATAGTACTGCAAGACAAAACATAAACACAGAGTAAATACAGCAAAATTTGAATAATACCGGCGAGGGTCTTCCAGGATACCGTCCTGTAGCCCTTTTCTAAACTGTCCAATGGAACTTCCCGGGATACCGTCCCGTATTCCAAACCTCATATCAATATCAAAGAATCTCCCGGGATACCATCCTGTAATCCAATCATCAGTGTGCAGGGGGATCTCCCGGGATACCGTCCCGTAGTCCCAAAATAAAAGTGCAGGGGGGGATGTCCCGGGAATCAAACCCGTAGTCCCAAAATAAACAAACAAGGGGGATCTCCAAGAATTTCCACATCCGTAGTCCCAATGTAAATGTGCAACCAACATCAAAGAAATATTCAGAAATTTAAGTACAACAATACAAGGCATCAAGGAAATACTAGCCTAACATGCTCCACGTAATCACAGTTAAGACAATTTAAACAAATAGGCAGCTTGGGTCAATTAAGCATGTTCTTCTACGCTAGCACATGCTATAAAAGCAAGTAAAGTGAGGCAAATATGAAAGATAATCCAAATCAAGTAATTAAGTAAAAATTCGGGTTTCAACAATTTGCTCAAGTACACGCTCGTCACCTCACGTACAAGGCATTCAATTACCAATTACCACATCCTAAGGGACGAAGGCCCCCACACAAGGTTAGGCAAGTCACTTACCTCGAACCGGAACAAAATCAACTAGGGAACGATGCCCTTGCCACGAGTATCCGACTCCAAATGGCTCAAATCTATTCAATTCAATTACAAATCGTCAATAATATTGCAAACAACAGATTCCATTATCAAAATTAAAGCTAGGGCGCAAAAATAGGTAAAATGACCAAAATACCCCTCCAGCCAACATCTCGGAATCGAATAATTTTTACATTTTCAGAACCCTCGTACTCTCACGAGTCTAACCATATAAAAATCTCCTAAATCAAAGGTCATATGCCCCCTCAAATCCTCACAATTAGGTTTAAGAACTTTACCCCAAATTTTCATTCAAAAATTCCAAATTAAGGTAGAATTTGAGGTTAGATTAGTGGGTATTAATCATAAGGGAGTAAGGAATCGTTACCCAAGCGTTGCCTCTAAAAAACCCTCAAAAAATCTCCCAAAATCGAGCTCTCTAGCTATTGTTTTTGATACAAATGGAAGAACCCTCCTATTGAAAATGTTAAGTACTGCCCAGGCATTATCGCTTCTGCGGTCTCGTAACCGCTTAAGCGGTTACGCTTCTGCGGAAAACAAGCTGCTTCTGCGTCTTTTACTGAGGGGTCAAACTTCCGCTTTTGCGGACCAAATATCCCTTCTGCGATTACACTTCCGCGGAAAAATATTCCGCTTCTGCGGCAAATTGGAGGGAAGCCCGGATTCCGCTTTTGCGGTAACAAGGTCTCTCATGTGACTCCGCTTATGCGGCTTCAAAGCCGCTTATGCGGCTTCAAAGCCGCTTATGCGGCTCTGCTTATGCGGATAACAGATCGCTTCTGCGGTCTCATAGGAGGAGGAGCTAAATCGCTTCTGCGGCACAAAGGCCGCTTCTGCAGAACCGCTTCTGCGGTTCCCAAGCCGCAGAAGCAAAAAAAACAGAAGCCTGCTGCAAATTTCCTTCTAACTTCCAAAAATTAACCCGTTGAGCATCAGAAATCATCCCTGGACCCGCGGGACCCCAATCAAAAACACCAATAACACCTAATACCTTATTCGAACTTGTACCAATCCTTAAATCACCCAAAACAACGCCAGAAACCCGATTAAATCAAGGATTCAAGCCTAAGAACTTCAAATTCTAACCAAATACGCTTTCGATCAAAAACCTAACCAAACCTCGTCCGAATGACCTGATATTTTGCACACACATCCCAAATGACATGACGGAGCTACGGCAACTTCCGGAATTCAAATCCGACCCTCGGATCAAAAACTCACTATCCGACCGGAAACTTCAAAAATTCAAACTTCTTCATTTTAAGCCTAAAAGAGCTACGAACCTCTAAATAACATTCCAAACACGCTCCCAACCCCGAAATCACCTAACGGAGCTAAGGAATCATCGGATTTCCATTTCGAGGTCATCTTCACACTGTCCCGAATATGGACCATTTTTCAACTCTTAAACTCTCATTTAGGGACTAAGTGTCCCAAAACACTTCAAATCCTAATATCGAACGTCCCGGCAAACCAAAATAGCAGAAATGAACTTAGGGGAAATAGTTAATGGGGGATCGGGGCATAAATTCCAAAAACGACCGGTCGGGTTGTTACATCCTCCTACACTTAAACATTCGTTCGTCCTCGAACGAGCATAGAGAACATACCTGAAGTAGAAAAAAGATGAGGGTACTCGCTGCGCATATCCCGCTCGATCTCCCAAGTTCCCTCCTCGGCCGACTGACCCCACCACTGGACCTTCACTGGCTCCTCAACATAAGATAGATCCTTGTCCAGCTGGACTGAACTGAAATACAACACGTACGATGGGTCACCATGATATCTCCGGAGCATCGAAACATGAAATACCGGATGAACTCCGGCTAGGGTGGGAGGTAAGGCAAGCTCATAAGAAACCTCCCCAACTCGCCTCAATATCTCAAAAGGTCCAATAAATCTCGGACTCAGCTTCCCTTTCTTTCCAAACCTCATGATGCCCTTCATAGGCGAGTCCGGAGCAAAACCCGTTCACCAACCATATATGCCACATCACGAACCTTCTTGTCCGCATAACTCTTCTGTCTGGACTGGGCTGCACGGAGTCTGTCCTGAATTACTTTAGCCTTATCCATTGCATCCCGAACCATCTCTGTACCCAATAACCTGGCCTCACCCCGCTCGAACCAACCCACTGGAGATCTATATCTCCTACCATATAAGGCCTCATACGGCGCCATCTGAATGCTGGACTGGTAGCTATTGTTATAAGCAAACTCTGTCAGTGGCAGGAAATGGTCCCATGACCCTCCAAACTCAATCACGCATGCCCGGAGCATATCCTCCAAAATATAAATAGTGCGCTCGGACTGTCCGTCCGTCTGGGGGGTGAAATGTCGTGCTCAACTCCACTCGAGTGCCTAACTCCTATTGTACTGCTCTCCAGAACCGCGAGGTAAACGCAGTGCCTCTGTCTGAGATGATAGAAACTGGAATACCATGCAACCGGACGATCTCCCTGATATAAATATCCGCCAACCGCTCCGATAAATAAGTAGTACACACAGGTATGAAATGAGTGGACTTGGTCAACCGGTCCACAATGACCCAAATAGAATCAAACTTCCTCACGGTCTGTGGGAGCCCAGATATGAAATCCATGGTGATATGCTCCCACTTCCACTCTGGGACTCAATCTGTTGTAGCAAACCACCCGGACGCTGGTGCTCATACTTCACCTGCTAGCAGTTGAGGCATCTAGACACGTAGTCAACTAAATCCTTCTTCATCCGCCTCCACCAGTAGTGCTGCCTCAAGTCCTGATACATCTTCGCGGCACCCGGATGGATGGAATACTGCGAGCTATGTGCCTCAGCTAGAATCATCTATCGAAGATCATATACATTGGGCACACAAATCCGACCCTACATCCTCAACACTCCACCATCCCCGATGGTAACATCTCGGGCATCACCTGGCCGAACTCTGTCCTGAAGGACAAGCAAATGAGGGTCATCAAACTACCGCTCCCTGATGCGATCAAATAGAGAAGACCGAGAAACCACACAAGCTAGAACCCGACTAGGCTCTGAAAGATCCAATCTCATGAATTGCCTGGGTAAAGCCTGAAAATCCATCGCCATAGGTCTCTCTGAGGCTGGTAGATATGCAAAACTCCCCAAACTCTCTGCCCGGCGACTCAAGGCATCGGCAACCACATTGGCCTTGCTCGGGTGATAAAGAATGGTAATATCATAATCCTTTAATAACTCTAACCATCTCCTCTGACGCATGTTCAGGTCCTTCTGCTTAAGCAAGTGCTACAAACTTCGATGGTCAGTGTAGATCTCACAAGGCACCCCATACAAATAATGATGCCAGATCTTTAAGGCGTGAACAATGGCAGCTAACTCAAGATCGTGGACAGGGTAGTTCTTTTCATGAACCTTCAACTGTCGAGACCCGTAGGCAATTACCCTACCGTCCTGCATTAATACCGCTCCAAGTCCAACCCGTGAGGCATCACAATAAACTGTATAGGACCCCGAACCGGTAGGCAACATCAAGATTGGGGCTGAAGTCAAAGTTGTCTTGAGCCTCTGGAAGCTCTCCTCACACTCCTCTGTCCACTAAAATGGGGCACCCTTCTGGGTCAATCTAGTCATAGGAGTCGCGATCGATGAGAATCCCTCCACAAAGCGACGGTAATAACACGCCAAGCCAAGAAAACTACTGATCTCAGTAGCTGAGGAGGGCCTGGGCCAACTCTGCATGGCCTCCACCTTTCTCGGATCTACTCGAATGCCCTCACTCGACACCACGTGGCCTAGGAATGCCACAGAACTCAGCCAGAACTCACATTTGGAGAATTTTGCATACAATCACTTCTCCCTCAGAGTCTGAAGCACTACCCTCAGGTGTTGCTCATGATCTTCCCTACTACGGGAATATACCAGAATATCATCAATAAAAACAATCACGAATGAATCAAGATATGACCTGAATACGCTGTACATCAAATGCATAAAAGCTGTCGGGGCATTAGTCAGCCCAAAAGACATAACAAGGAACTTGTAATGACCATACCGAGTCCTGAAGCAGTCTTTGGATATTTGGCTCCCGAATCTTCAACTGATGGTAACCTGAGCGCAAATCAATCTTGGAAAATGTCACGCCCCAAATCGAGGGACATGACCGGCGCCCGACCGGGTAGCCCCACTCAAGCGGACATGGGTGCATTTCCTAACCCACGTGTTACCCCTGTATTTTTCATCACTTATTAACCAAAGGATTAAGAAGTTTATAATTGAAATCAAACTTTTTCAAACATTCACAACATGCTTAATTACTTAACAAATTTACAACTTACAAGGCCCGACATATATCTACATAAGTCCATAATCCCACATTTTCTATCTATGGAGCCTCTAAGATATAAAAGGGATGATACAATACTTGCTGGTAACAAGGCTCCGGCTATACCTTACACAAAACCAAAATAAGACTCTAAAATAGAGGTGGCATGAGCCACGTAGGGCCCCGAGAGGAAAGGGGCTCACCAAACGGCCAGTGGAAGATGAAGGAGTGCTACTGCTGATGAACTGAAGTACCTGCTACATATCCACCTACAATCATAACACGAATGTAACGCCCCCGGCAAAAGGGACGTCAGTATACTAGAATTGTACTGGTATGTATAAACAATCTTTGTCCGAAGTAAACTCAAGACAAATAAGTTTTCAACACTTAACAGAATTTTACTGGTATGTATAAACAAGCTTTGTCCGAAGTAAACTCAAGACAAACAAGTTTTCAACACTTAACTTTGTTTCAAGTAGTCCACAAACCATACACAAGTAGAAAACAACAATAGGAGCAACAACCAAACACACATGGAAGGAACAATCAAGCCAAACAAAGGGACAATCAGTGCCCTACATGTTACAAACTCTCCTGCTGTCTCCCTTCACAATTCATCATCAACGATTTCACAATTGGTACACATATCGATTTCAATGGCGATTACGATCGCTTTCCACCCTTATTACCTCGGCCACCCTTATTACCTCGGCCACCCTTATCACCACAACCCGCACCTTATTACTTCGTGTTGCGGCGTGCAACCCGATCCCACTATACATTTTCAATTCACAAACAACCACCACAACAATAATGAACAATTCACAAAGGTCACAACAACGACAATAAGCAATTTACAAAGATCACAACAACATTTCCTTAAGGAGTAACAACAATGATTCACAAGTGTTCCCATAACCATCAATACTATTTTTCGTCGAATTTCGCAATTCACAAGTGTTTCCATAGCCAATAGTACCAACTACAATATATTCCACAATTCATAAGCAATTCAAGTTGTTACAATAATTACCCACCAGGAGCCCATGTGTTATTACCA
>MU740092.1:297372-307709 GCA_026770625.1 Nicotiana glauca
AAAATCTCGAAACAAGCAAAACCCGAGCCCCGGGCCCGCTTCTCGAAAAATTACGAAACTTACATTTTCAGAATCCTTGTCTCGCCACGAGTCCGTACATATAAAGTTCATCAAAATTGGAGTTCATTTGACCCCTCAAATCACCAAATCTTCTTTTCAAATCCCTAGGCCTAAATCCTCACTTTTTCTATAATTTTCATGCTCGAATCCATACATAATTGATGTACTTAACTCAAAATAGGTGGAGATAACTTACCTTCACATTGATGATGAAAATCCCCCTCTTGAAGCTCTCCAAAATCATCCAAACCAAATGAAATAAATGAAAGAAATGAACCAAACTCGTGTATAAAAGAATCTGCCGTGCATCGTCAAGTTGTACCTTGCACTTGTGCTATACAAGTTGTACATCACATTGCTCCGGAAGTCATTTCCCGTCGATCATAACTTCCACTACAGACATCCAAATTGCGATTTCTTTAGCTTTATCGAAACTAGAAACGAAGGGCTACAACTTTCATGTGTTGAACTTTTTCAGATTCCTTGTAGATTACAAGATATGAGCTTCCAAAGTAGCCTCCCCGAAAGCAAATTCTGAAAAACGAGCTCCACCAGTCATTTTCAATAGACCATAACTTTCATTACAGACGTCCAAATTATGATTTATTTAGCTTTCTGGAAACTATACATGAAGGTCTACAACTTTCGTGTTTTAGACTTTTTGTGATTCCTTATATATTACAAGATATAAGCTTCGGAATTGGACTCAACCAAGCATGCCAACATATTCCATAACATCATTCAAACTTGTTCCAACCTTCGGAATGCTCAAAACAACATCACAACACCAAATTCGCATCTGATTCAAGCTTATGAACTTTGAAACTTCTAATTTCCACATCCGATGCCGAAACATGTCAAAACTAGTCCGAATGACCTCAAATTTTGCAGACAAGTCCAAAATGACATAACGAAGCTACAGTAACTCTCGAAATTCCATTCCGACCCTCGGATCAAAATCTCACCTATCAACCGGAATTCGCCAAAATACTAACTTTGCCAATTCAAGCTTAATTCTACACCGGTCATCACAAAAATATTCCGGACACACTCCTAAGTCCCAAATCACCTAACGAAGCTATCTGAACCATAAAATTCGCATTTCGAGCGCTCTAGCACATAAGTTAATATCCGGTTGACTTTTCCAACTTAAACTTCCTTAAAAGAGACTAAGTATCTCAAACCTTACAAAAATTATTCCGGAATGACTTCAAATTTTGCACACAAGTTACATTCGATATTATGGACCTTCCTCAACTTTCGGAATCGCATTCCGACCCCAATATCAAGATTTCCACTTCTGGTCGAATTTTCTCAAAAACCTTCAATTTTTTATATTTAGTCAAATGACTTCAAAATGACCTACGGACATCCGAATTCACTTCCGATCGGGCTCCCAATTATAGAATCACCATACGGAGCTAATGCAACTTTCGGAATTCCATTCCGACCCTCGGGTCAAATTCTCACCTATCAACCGGATTCTTCCAAAATTCCAGCTTCACCAAACCTAGCTAACTTTCCCTCCGGACCTCCGAATTCACTTCCGTTTTCACTCCCAAGTCACAAATCATCCCCCGAAACTATTCCAGCGATCGGAAATCCGTTCTGAGTCCTCTAACTCGTAAGTCAACGTCGGATTGACTTTTTCAACTTAAGCTTTTCTTAAAGAGACTATTTGTCTCATTTATATCCAATTCCACCCAAACCACTTCAAACTCACCAAACACGCATATTAACATACGGGGAAACATATAACGGGGATAACGGAGCTGAAATACAATAAATGACGGGTCGGGTCATTACATGAGCGAACCCCACAATCTTCCCATAATTCATATCTGAGTGCAAAGCCGCTGTAGCAGCCTCATTCACCACCAAAGGACTAAGGCCCTGAACAAATCGTCGAACTCGAGCATCCATGGTCGACACTAACTGAGGTGCATACTTGGGCAATCTCACAAACTCCATGTGGTACTCCCAAACACTCATACTGCCCTGTTTGAGAACCTCGAACTCGGTGGCACGGGCTGCCATTGTCTCGGCAGGCAAGAAGTGGTCCATGAAGGCATCTACAAACTCATCCCATCTAGCCGGAGGTTTTCCCTCCTCACGGGAGTCCTCCCACATCTCAAACCACGAACGCGCTGCTCCCCAACCTGTATGAAGCCAACTCTACCCCCTCTATCTCTGTAGCATACATCGCTCGAAAGGTCTTATATATCTCATCAAGGAAATCCGGCGAATCGGCCTCTAGGTCAGTGCCTGAGAATTCTGGAGGGGCCAATCGCAGAAATTGGTGGACTGTGGAGCTAGAGGAATCTCCCTCTCCGCTGGAGGACACAGGGGCATCATGAGATCTCTGGGCCTGGGCGGCCACTAACTGGGTCAACATACGTATGGCTCCTCTAAGGTCCCCATCAGAAAAATTGGGACCGGAAGCTGGAACTGTATCAGAATCAGGAATATTGGCCGGATGGATGGTGGCACCCTCTGCAGCCGCCGGAACAGGAATGCTTGGATCTGGAATAGATGGGTCGGGCAGATTCAAGGCCGGTGTGTCACTCTCACAAACTACATCAGGTTCATGATTCGTGGCCGCACTTGCAGTGGCGTTGGCCCCAAGGCTGAGTCTAGCTCTCTTCTTAGGTGCCATTTCTGTAAATTTCGGAACACGAATTTAGACATAAATACTTCCACTTTTCACTTCACCGCACGATATAGAATAACAAAGAAATGGGTAAATTCCTAAATGACCATGCAGCCCCCCACTTATAGATGTGGTCGACAACACACCGATGAGAAGGGCGCTACTAGACACGGCTCCGAGACATCCTAGGACACTTTAAAACCTTAGGCTCTGATACCAAGTTTGTCACGCCACAAATCGAGCGACATGACCGGCGCCCGACCGTGTAGCCCAAGTCAAGCGGACCTGGGTGCCTTTCCTAACCCACGTGTTACCCCTGTATTTTTCATCACTTATTAACCAAAGGATTAAGCAGTTTATAATTGAAATCACATTTTTTCAAACATTCACAACATGCTTAATTACTTAACAAATTTACAACTTACAAGGCCCGACATATATCTACATAAGTCCACAATCCCATGTTTTCTATCTACGGAGCCTCTAAGATATGACAGGGATGATACAATACTTGTCGGTAACAAGGCTCCGGCTATACCTTACACAAAACCAAAATAGAGGTGGCATGAGCCACGCAGGGCCCCGAGAGGAAAGGGGCTAACCAAACGGCCAGTGGAAGATGAGGGAGTGCTACTGCCGATGAACTGAAGTACCTGCTACGAATCCACCTACAATCATAACACGAATGTAGCGCCCCCGGCAAAAGGGACGTCAGTACACTAGAATTGTACTGGTATGTATAAACAAGCTTTGTCCGAAGTAAACTCAATCCAAACAAGTTTTCAACACTTAACTTTGTTTCAAGTAGTCCTCAAACCATACACAAGTAGAAAACAACAATAGGAGCAACAACCAAACACACATGGAAGGAACAATCAAGATAAACAAAGGGACAATCAGTGCCCCACAGGTTACAAACTCTCCTGATGTCTCCCTTCACAATGCCTCATCAATGATTTCACAATTGGTACACATAACGATTTTAATGGCGATTACGATCGCTTTCCACCCTTATTACCTCGACCACCCTTATCACCACAACCCGCACCTTATTACTTCGTGTTGAGGTGCGCAACCCAATCCCACCGTACATTTTCAATTCACAAACAATCACCACAATAATAATGAACAATTCACAAAGGTCACAACAACGACAATAAGCAATTTACAAAGATCACAACAATATTTCCTTAAGGAGTAACAACATTGATTCACAAGTGTTCCCATAACCATCAATACTATTTTCCGTCGAATTCCGCAATTCACAAGTTTTTCCATAGCCAATAGTACCAACTCCAATATATTCCACAATTCATAAGCAATTCAAGTTGTACAATAATTACCCACTAGGAGCTCGTGTGTTATTACCACCGTTGTTCCAATTTCATCATTCACGATTTCCCTTTTTATCAATCGTTTCCCAACTCTTACCACATAACATTTAACCAAACCAATCAACACCCAACAAACCAATCACAAGAGTTTCACAAACAATTCACATAGCTATCACATACCATTTATTCGTACACCAAAACAGGGCGATTTCACAAAGATCAAAGTTAGCCATACGTACCTGGAGTCGAATTTCCTTTCTTTTTCTTTTATCTCCTACTTCTAATTAACCGAATAATCTAGCAGCGTCAATCTAGGTCACAAGTTACACATATATCTTAGAATCAAAATTCATAATTACTATCCAAGCTTATTTGGGTTATCGAGTACCGCCCCTTACTTCTACCCTTTTCCATTTTACTAAATTTCAAGTATAAAGAACATGCAGGAGTGTCTAACTTCCATTTTCAAGAGTTAATGCATGAAAATCTTTCTTTCCTTTAAAAATCTGAAAATCAAGGAAAAAAGGTTAGGGTTTTTTTACCTTTAGAATTTGGGGAAGAAGACACTTGCTTTAGAATTTTCCGGACCAAGCCATTAGAAGAACAACCTTTGAAGAGGATAGGTTTTTCCCTCAAGAATCTCTCCTCCCTCTCTCTTATTTTGTTCAGAAAATATGTAAAAATAGAGTATTGGGGTGTTTTATTGAAAAGAAGAGATCATGTTAAAAAAATTAGAAAATCTGGGCCGAGTCGGGTCTGCGTTATCATCTGCGATCGCAGAGTTAACATGCGGTCCGCATAATGGACCGCAGAATTGCTCCCTAAAAACTAAATGTTCTGACACGATCTGCGACAAGAATGCGGTCCGCATTCATGTTCTGCGGTCGCATAATGCGCCGCATTTTGACTTTAATTTTTGACAAATCTTCTGTTACACTCTGCGGTAGGAATGTGGTCCGCATAGCTGATCTGCGACCGCATTCTTGACCGCAGAAACGACAATTTTCTGGAAAAATTAATTCTTTTGATTTTTAAAGCTTAGATCACCACCGAGTGTCCGAACCGCAGCGAGCTTGCTCGCCGCGAAGAATTCTACACATTCCTAGCACAATATTCGGGCCTTGACACTACGAGCTACTAGGTTTTAAGCACAAAATTTTGCGGTGCCTTACAGAAAACACCTGTGCGCCCTAAAGCTGATCAAACAGATCATCAATACGAGGTAAAGGATATCGGTTCTTCACTGTAACTTTGTTCAACTGGCAATAATCAATGCACATACGCATAGAACCGTCCTTCTTCTTCACAAACAAAACAGAGGCTCCCCATGGTGAAACATTGGGTCGAACAAAACCCTTACCCAACAATTCGTGCAACTGATCCTTCAACTCCTTCAACTCAGGAGGAGCCATGTGAGGAATGGAGATAGGCTGAGTGCCCGGCAACAGATCAATGCCAAAACTAATATCTCTATCAGGCGGCATGCCCAGAAGATCAGCTGGAAACACATCGGGAAAATCCCGTACCACCGGGACTGAATCAACAGAAAGGGTGTTAACACTGACATCTCTCACATAAGCTAAATAAGCAGCGCGCCCCTTCTCAACCATACGTTGAGCTTTAAGGAAAGAAATAACCCTGCTGGGAGTATGATCTAAGGTACCACTCTACTCAATATGTGGAACACTTGGCATAGCCAGCGTCACGGTCTTGGCGTGACAATCAAGAATAGCTTTATGGGGCGACAACCAGTCCATGCCCAGAATAATATCAAAATCAACCATACCGAGTAATAATAGATCAGCCATGGTCTCAAACCACGAATAGTAACCAAACACGATCGGTACACGCGGTCCACAACAAGAGAATCTCCCATAGGAGTAGAAACATAAACGGGGGCACTCAAAGAATCCCGAGGCACACCCAGATGCGAAGCAAAATAAGAGGACACATATGAATAAGTGGAGCCGGGATCAAATAGAACTGATGCCTCTCTGTGACAAACCAGAACAATACCTGTGATGACAGAATCGGAGTTAACCGCCTCGGTGCGAGTAGGAATGCAATAATATCTGGCCTGACCCCTCTCACGAGGGCGGCCTCTATCTCCCCGGCCTCCGCCCTTGGCAGGCTGGACAGGTGGGGCAGCAGTGGGAGCTGGAACCATAGCTTGAGAACTTTAAGAAGCACGTTGTGGCTGAGCAGGCTGTGAAGATGAACCCTTACCAAGTCTGGGGCAGTCCCTAACTACGTGACGTGTATCGCCACACTCGAAGCAAGCTCTGGGAGGACGTGGTGGTTGTGACTGACTGGAGCTAGGTCCGCTAGACTGACCTCTGGAAGTACCTCGCACAGGAGGCGCGCTAGAAACTGGAGGCGCATAATAAGGCTCCTGAGGTGCTGGTGGAGCTGGAGTACTACCGGCTGCTGGCAAAGACGAATGAACAGTGCGACTAGAATAACCCCTACCATAATGTCTGGCTAATGAAGTACAGGCACCAGAGTAATGACCCGACTCTCGAGACCTCTTGGCCTCCCTGTCCCGTCGCTCCCTGGCGAGCATACCCTCAATCCGTCTAGCAATGCTTACTACCTGCTGGTAGGGAATATCCATCTCTAACTCTCGGGCCATGCTAAACTGGATGGGCAGAATAAGACCCTCGATAAACCTCCGAACGCTCTCCCTAACTGTGGCGACCAACACCGCTGCATGTCTAGCCAACCTGGTATAACGGATGGCATACTCTGAGACTGTCATAGCACCCTGGCGCAAATGCTCAAACTCCGCGCGCCATGAATCCCTAAGGCTCTGGGAATAAACTCCCTTATAAACATTTCTGAGAACTGGGTCCAAGTCAGTAAGGCAGACTCGACTGGACTATCCAACTCATATGTACGCCACCAATCATAGGCGGCTCCCCTAAGCTGAAAGGCGGTGAAAGAAACCCCACTAGACTCCACTATGCCCATAGTATGAAGGATGATATGACACTCCTCCAAGAATCCCAAGGTGTCATCTGAAGCTAGGCCACTGAACACTAGGGGATCATATTTCTTGAACCTCTCTAGCCTGCGCTGCTCGCCCTCTGAGACAGCTGACCCATCCCTGGGCTGTACGGGCGCTGCAGGCGGTACAGGAATAACCTCTGGAACCTGCTCCATTGGCACTATCTACTCAGGAGTGCAGGCTGCGGGAGTCTAGCCCCTTCCCCGGCCTGAGATATGGCTACAGCGAGGGGAAGCAACCCCGCCTGAGCCAAAGTGGTATACATACTCATGAAATGAGCCAGGGTCTCCTGGAGCGCTGGAGTAGTAGTGGTTGTAGTAGGTGTATCAGGTTCCTATTCTCCAACTGGATCTGCTGGTAGTACCTCAGCAGCAGCGCGCTCGGGCGCGTCCTCGGCCTCTACCCCGGCCTCCGCCTCTAACCGCGACAACAGGGGGCGCGGGTGCCTGGTCCTCTCGTGTAGCACGTGTCCTCACCATCTGTGAGAGGATAGAAGATAGAAGTTTAGAATTGTTGTCAAAACATCGCACGACAAGGAATTCAAAAGAAATGAAGATTTTCCTAAACAGTTACATAGCCTCTCGTAGATAAATACAGACGTCTCTGTACCGATCAGAGAGACTCTAATAAATCGGCCTGTGTCCGGTGACTCCTATGAACCTAGAGCTCTGATACCAACTTGTCACGACCCTAGTTCACCAATTGTGAACACATCATGATGGCACCTAGTCTTCGCGACAAGGTAAGCCTAACACATTGCGGAAGTAATAACAATTGCGAAATTTATAATCAAAACTAAATAACATGAGTAATCTATACAGTTGCCGCCTGGCACATACACTTTAATACCAATTACTGAAGTAACCTCCAAGACCCGAAAACCCACGGGCAATACATGTTATGAGAAATCTTACACCGCTCTAATCTCCAGAATAGTCTAATACAAAGAAGGATCGAAATCACATCTAATAAGTATGGATAAAATGAGAAGGAGACTTTGCAAATCTGCGAACGTAGCAGATGTATACCTCAAGTCCCCAATACGGTCCCTGACAGCTACTGATGGTACGCCTGCTCGGAAGCACCTGGATCTGCACATGAAAAACATGCACAGAAGAGGCATGAGTACACCACAGCGGTATTCAATAAGTGCCAAGACTAACTTTGGTTGGGTAGTGACGAGGAAAGGTCAGGGCCCTACTGAGACAGAAAATAATAAAATAGCAAGAGATTAACAGTATCGAAGTCTAATGAAAACTAATGAACACAGCCATGTGATAAGACAGATCAATCAAAGATAGTACTGCAAGACAAAATAGAAACACAGAGTAAATACAGCAAAATTTCAAGAATACCGGCGAGGGTCTTCTAGGATACCGTCCTGTAGCCCTTTTCTCAGCTGTCCAATGGAACTTCCCGGGATACCGTCCCGTAGTCCAAACCTCATATCAATATCAAAGAATCTCCTGGGATACCGTCCCGTAATCCAATCATCAGTGTGTAGGGGGATCTCCCGGGATACCGTCCCGTAGTCCTAAAATAAAAGTGCAGGGGGATCTCCCGGGACACCGTCCCTTATTCCCAAAATAAAAGTGCAGGGGGATCTCCCGGGATACCGTCCCGTAGTCCCAAAATAAAAGTGCAGGGGGATCTCCCGGGATACCGTCCCGTAGTCCCAAAATAAAAGTGCAGGGGGGCGGGGATCTCCCGGGAATCAAACTCGTAGTCCCAAAATAAACAAACAAGGGGGATCTCCCAAAATTTCCACATCCGTAGTCCCAATGTAAATGCGCAACCAACATCAAAGAAATATTCAGAAATTTAAGTAAAACAATACAAGTCATCAAGGAAATACTGGCCTAACATGCTCTACGTAATCACAGTTAAGACAATTTAAACAAATAGGCAGCTTGGGTCAATTAAGCATGTTCTTATACGCTTTCTTATACGCTAGCACATGCTATAAAAGCAAGTAAAGTGAGGCAAATATGAAAGAGAATGCAAATCAAGTAATAAAGTAAAAATTCGGGTTTTAACAATTTCCTCAAGTACACGCTCGTCACCTCACGTACAAGGCATTTAATTACCAATTACCACATCCAAAGGGACGAAGTCCCCCACGCAAGCTTAGGCAAGCCACTTACCTCGAACCGGTACAAAATCAACTGGGGAACAATGCCCTTGCCACGAGTATCCAACTCCAAATGGCCCAAATATATTCAATTCAATAACAAATCATCAATAATATTGCAAATAACAGATTCCATTATCAAAATTAAAGCTAGGGTGAAAAAATAAGTAAAATAACAAAAATGCCCCTCCAGCCAACATCTCGGAATCGAATAATTTTTACATTTTTGGAACCCTCGTACTCTCACGAGTCTAACCATATAAAAATATCCCAAATCGGAGGTCGAATGCCCCGTCAAATACTCACAATTAGGTCTAAGAACTTTACCCCAAATTTTCACTCAAAAATCCGATATTAAGGTTTAATTTGAGGTTAGATTAGTGGGTATTAATCATAAGGGAGTAAGGAATCGTTACCCAATCGTTGCCTCTGAAAATCCCTCGAAAAATCTCCCAAAACCGAGCTCTCTAGCTATTGTTTTTGATAGAAATGGAACAACCCTCGTATTGAAAATGTTAAGTACTACCCAGGCATTACCGCTTCTGAGGTCCCGTAACCGCTTAAGCGATTACGCTTCTGCGGAAAACAAGCCACTTCTGCGTCTTTTGCTCCGGGGTCAAACTTCATCCTTTGTGGACCAAATATCGCTTATGCGATTACGCCTCCGCGGAAAAATATTCCGCTTCTGCGGCAAATTGGAGGGAAGCCCGGATTCCGCTTCTGCGGTACTAAGGTCGCTCCTGCGACTCCGCTTATGCGGCTTCAAAGCCGCTTATGCGGACAACAGACCGCTTCTGCGGTCTCAGAGGAGGAGGAGCTAAATTGCTTATGCGACACAAAGGCCGCTTCTGCGGAACCGCTTCTGCGGTTCCCAAGCCGCAGAAGCGAAAACAACAGAAGCCTGCTGCAAATTTCCTTCTAACTTCCAAAAATTAACCCGTTAAGCATCCGAAATCATCCCGGGACCCCCGGAACCCCAACCAAAAACACCAATACCACCTAATACCTTATTCAAACTTGTACCAATCCTTAAATCACCCAAAACAACGCCGGAAACCTGATTAAATCAAGGATTCAAGCCTAAGAACTTCAAATTCTAACCAAATATGCTTTCGATCAAAAACCTAACCAAACCTCGTCTGAATGACCTGAAAT